>JALIRH010000005.1:21930643-21975643 GCA_023055505.1 Callipepla californica brunnescens | reverse complement strand
AGCGGCTCTGCCGAAAAACTTGTAGCAAATGGGTAATTTGATTACGGCCACTATAGGCCAACTGCCTCAGCGGCCTTCCCCCACGCGTCTGGCTGGGGGCAGAGAAACCATCTCCAAGGAATAATCAAATCAAGGCGAAGTGTGGAAAAACCCCTCCTGATTTCCAGGCGACACAAATAGAATTAGAGCCTCCCGGTTGCTTTCTCTCTCCCCCCACCCCTCCCCTCCCGTTTCTTTCTTTTTTTTTCCCCTTCCCAAAGAGCCCCTTTGTCTGGCCACCGGCTGCGCGGCCGCGCAGGGGTGCGCGGGGTGGGCGCCCGCCAGCGGGAGCCGGGCAGGGACGCGCCGCTGTGCGAGAGCCGCTTTTCTTCCCTTCTTCCCCATTCAGAGAGGGCCGGGGGGGAGCCGGAGGAATGCTCGGAGGCAAACGGGGAACAGCACGCCTTTGTGCGGCCGCCGCCGGCCATGGGAAAGCAGCTCCGGCCCCCACCTCCCCCCGCCCCGCGTGTTTCTATGGGGTTCGCGCGGCCACCCCGTGCGCGGCCCGGGGCTTTCCGTGCCCCACCCGAGCGTCCCACGGCGGCACCGCGGGCACGACCGAGCAGCGAGGGGACGGGGACAGGAGCAGGGACGCGGCCACATCCCCGAGCAGAGCGGGGACGCTGCGCGCCGCATCCTCAGCGGCTGCGCGGGGCGGGGGAGAGATGCGTGGTTATTTTCAGAGCCGAAATTGTGATGTTTTTCTCTCTTTTCCTCCCGCAGGCCGGGCCGTGGCATTCAGGAGGCCGCCAGCAGAGGGATCTGCGCTTTGCTTTTTTTTCCCCCCTCGCTGCTGCCGCGGCGGCAACATCTGCTGGGAGCAGGAGCCGGGCGCTCGAGCAGACAGACGCACAGATGTAGAAGTGACATCTGCTTGTGACAAAGGAGCAGGAATTAGATTAGGCGGGGAGGCCTTTCTGCCATTAAAGGAAAAAAAAAAAAAAAAGAAAGAAAAAAAAAAAAGCGAAATGCTAGATGTAAGCTGTGCAAGCAGGAGAAGAGGATGTGAAAGGCAGAAGTGCTCAGTGGGCAGCTGCTGGGACAGCCGGGGCAGCACAGGTCCTGGGAGCTGGAGAGCCCTCGGAGAAGGCTCTGCTTTCCCCCTCGAAGCAGAGCTGCGGCCAAGTCACTGATTTCTGCCATTGTAGCCAGGAACAACTGGAAGCTGTGCCTCTGCCACTCTCCATGGTGCCTTCCAAGGCTGCGGCCATGCTCCTCACATCGGCCACCAGTGGGGTTTGGGGCTGGATGCTGCTTTTCTTTGTTTCTCCGGTGGAATAAATGTAGGGATGCTCCCTGTATTTAGTTGGGTTAAACCCAGAAGCTAGAATGCCCATCTCACCTTACAAATTGTCCTCTCTTGATCCCATAAAAAGAAAAAATAACACCACCACAGCCTTAAGTTTGTGCACTTTTGTGAAGTCAGAAATGTACAGCAAAGTTGTGTTTGTCTGCTCAGCTGTGCTCAGGAGAGCCTCCACCTGTATCACCACGCTGCCCAGCAGGAACACTGCCCCACGTATTGCAGGTGGTATGGCCTTTCCCTTCTCTTCTGAAAGCAATGCTTTACCCAGTTATATATATACTGATATTTAATATCATATCTTTCTTTAAACCATACCACTTCTTACAGCCAGGGATACTTCCAGCCCCTTGCAGAGTGGCACAATGAAGATAGAGCAGGACTACATTCCACTTCAAGCTGTAGGAACAGTGTACAGATCTGCAAGGATAGAGTATGATGTGCTGTGCATGGGAGCAGCATCTACTATAGGCCTCAAAGATCAATAAAGTTGCTCAAAACCTCCAGGACCTTTTAAAGAACATGGTTTCAGAGGAGTTTGTCTTGGACTCTTGGTGTTGAAGAGCTTGCTGGGCTGTGAGCCTGCTTGTGAAAATCCGTCCATGAGGTATGAAGTATGACATACATAGGTATGGAGTGTGACACCTGTGTCAGCAATGGGGCTGAGAACTAGAAGGGTGGATCACACAGGCTGAGAAGCGCATCATAACATGCGTAGTGTATGGTGGAGGGAGAGATAATGCAGTGAAAACAGCTTAAAAAAGAATTGAAGAAAACCTGTTGGTAGGAAAAAAATACTTTCCGCCTCTGTTATGGCCATAAAATGCCAACCCATGTATTTTCTTGTAGGTACAGAAGCAAGGTGACATTAACAACTAACATATAAGAGTCTATATTGTATGTAATTGCAGATATATAATTGTCTTGTTTCATAAAAAAAAAAAAGAAAGAAAGAAAAGCATGTGTATGAGTTTAAAAAAACTCCAGGCTTTGGTACTCTCTGGTATTTAGTATTTTGGTATTTGTATCCTAAGGTGATGGATATTGGCTCCAGTTCCACGCTGGCCTTTAACCTGCGGGCAGCTGGGCAGGTCTACCAGGGGAAGGGCCCTTCTCTGTACACTTCTTCTGTTCTTTCTCTGAGCAATCATCTCTGGCTACCACCAGACCTATGGCCTGACCCAATTATGGCAATTTTATGTTTCTATGCCTGTTTGTGTCGATGGCTCCAACGACGTTGAATGAGGCAGTAAGAAAGATGGAAAGGTATGTTCTTCCCACAGCAAGATAACAACTTCAAGTCAAGAGGTCACAGGAATGTTAAAGAGGCCTCTTTTCTCAGAATAGGCGGCCAGTGACAAGGAGGCACGGGGTGTAGTCCTGAATTCTTTCCTGTAAAGACATACTGCCTCTAGGCGAGGTACTCCCAGCCCTGCTTGCAGCAGTGCTGGTTAACCACAGCCCTCCCTTAGCTCTGCTGAGGCACACAACAGCTCCTGGGGGGTGTAGAGGGGTCTTTAAGGATCTGGAGGGCAAAACATATGAGGAGCAGCTGAGGTCCCTTGATTTGTTCATCCCGGAGCAGAGGAGAGACTTCACAGTGGCCAAAAGCTCTTCACGGGGAACAGAGAGGCAGCACAGATATCTGCTCTTTGCTGACAATGCCTGAGGAAACTGATGGAGCTGTGCTGGGTGAGGGTCAGGTTGGGTGTTAGCAAAAACTTCTTCACCAGAGGGTAGCGGGTGTGGAAGAGACTCCCCAGGGCAGCGGTCATGACCTCAAGCTGCTAGAGTTCAAGGATCATTTGGACAACGCTCTCATACATAAGGTTTGATTTTTGATGCATTCTGCGTAGAACCAGGAGTTGGACTCAGCCATCCTTGCGGGTCCCTTCCAACTCTGGATACTCATGATTCCCACATGAAACTACAGTATGCCCCACTCTACTCTGCTCTGCTCACAAGAGCAAGAGGTCAAAAAAACACCATGTGCTTGAAAGACTGAGGGCAATTTGCTAGTCTTTAATGATGAGCAACAAGCACCTGGTCAATGGGCTGGGACCTTCTTGGGGGCCCAGGTGTGGACAGTTTGCTCATGGTTAAAGGAAGAGCTCCTGATGCTTACTAATCCTGATGTTAGTGCCACAGGTAGGTGGTAAATTGTGTGGTAACTGCTCCTGTCTGGGTTGGCCTTGCTCTGTGACTTCTTGCTTTGTCTGCAGCATGCCTGTTATTGCCATAAGGCAGCCTATCAGAGTCTGGCTATGCTTATTCTACTGTTTCTTAAGTAGTACTATCATTTGTAAGTAGTTTGTGATGAATGGTCCCAAGCTCCTGTGCAAAAGCAACACAATGCTGGCAGCTGCTCATTTTTTAGCTTCCCGGTAGAAAATATTCCAGTCAATCAATTGAATTACTACTCTCCAGGCCCACGTGCTAACTTGGGAAGTACAACAATGCCTTCCTGCTAATCACATATGACAGTCTCTTGATTTCATTGCAATCAAAATGAAATTACAGGCTCAAGTTAGCTTCTATATAGCCCGTTTTTGCAGAGGACAAGAAGAAAGGTGCTAGTGGGACTCTTGAGCCTCGATGGCTGAAGCCAGAGCTGTTCTGTCAGGGCCTCAGAAAATGAGGGATGGTGTTTGGTGCGTGCTGGCTGAAGAGAAAAAGCAGCAGAGAAGCAACAGGATGCAGTGCTGAACCTGAATGAAAAGCAGTAGATGTAAGATGTGAAACGTATCTTTTTTTATGCTGACCACATGTCTTCCTTAAGCTGATTATGCTTGATGTGAAGGGTCCTTAAATTAAGGGTAAATTATCCTTTTGCGTTAATATAGAATGTGAATGGATATTACCTTTAAATGAAAACAAGACTGCAGATTTTACTGAAACCTTTTATGCAATCTATGCTTAAGCCTCTCTTGGAAAATGTGGGTTTATGTGTGTACTCTGGGACCTTGTGCTGTGCCATTAAGTAAAATAATTGCCTATATTCCAACAGGCGCTGAAAGGATTGGCACTGGGTCAGTTCTTAAAAGTTTATTTGCAATCCGTAAGAAGACATTTTTTTTACTTAATGCATTTATAGGCATTGTTCTAGTTAATACTCATGTAAATAGCACATTAATTGAGTTTTCAGATTCTGTAGTTGTATGCTGCAATATGCTGATATCTTCAAAAGTAAAGAAAGTGATGTGCAAAGCTGGGTAGATGGTAGGACGTTGTCTGTGTATGAGTGCACGTATTACTCTATCAGGAGAGCAAAGCAGGAGATGGCAGAGCCCTGGCAAATTTACAGTGTAATTTAAATTGCTTTGGATCACCCATTGGAGTTTGTTCCCTACCCCAGTGAAGTTTTTACCCAGTAACTGGAGTGCAGATGTCTGCGTGGAGTAGTGAGGAGGTGCTTTTTAAGTGTAATGTGAACTCACCTCAGTTATCCTTGCTTTTATTTCTTCCATTGTTACAGTGCTGTTTTAGAAGACTGCTGCTGATGGAAAGGATCTGACAAAGTCAGACAAGCCTGAAGTTCTCAGGGCTTCATTTTCCTGCATGCGGACTCCATCCAGAAGTGTACAGGAAAGTGGCATTTGAGACTGAAGGTAGAAGTTGAGATGATACTGACCTGTCCTTAGCAGTGACTGGATGTGTCTACCTTACTTAATCTTCTTGGTAGTCTTCAATAGTAACTATCACTTCACTTGGGAATGAAGGGTCACAGATCTGCCAAGCCAATGAAGGACATGGGATCTTACTGCAGTAACTCTGTGCCCGAGGAACAGTTATGGTTCCATCTGGATTCTGAGGGTGAGAAAAACTTCCAGGTCTTGACAGACAATGGAACATGTATCCTCACCTGGGAAAAGTGTCAGCCACTGTTTCTTGGGCCCTGTGGCCTCAGTGAGGAAACTGGGATGACTGGTTGGGGGTAAATCTGGAACAAACCCAATAACAGCTAATTTTAGCACATTACTCAGACACACTGCATTCTCTTGTTCAAGTTTTCCACACCAATAAGATCCAGGTCTGCTCTGACTAAATCAATGGACATGCTGTCTTTATCTGAATTTTTGTTGGTTTTGAGGGTATGTGTGTATAGTTGGGAAAGAGAAACTCTCTGTAGGCATCTGCAGCAAGGAAGGCTCATTATTTCTGAGAGCTTGGTAGATTTCAAGCTGGTAATCAACAGAAGAAATGGAAAAAAAAAATCATACAGGCCAAAACTTTTGGGTAATGTTAGAAACAGGTTTAATAGGAAGAACTACAGCAGCAGGGCTGAGAAAATAAAAGGCTGCTTGTGCGTTCTCTTGAATGACTGTCTAGTGGGAGAGAAGAACTAGGGCTGTGGGATCCATGTGATTATTTTTATTTATTTATTTATTTATTTATTTATTTTTGCATCTTCACACAGAAACTCCTAAAGCAAGAGCTTTCTTTTAAAGGAAACTTTATTATTTATGCACTTGAGAGACCCGCTAGAAGGTTGTTATTCCAGTGGTCTTTGTCAGGTCTTGAACAACCACAGTGAGAATTGGGATGAGATTTTGAAGGAATTTTGCTCCTAAATGACACTTTTCTGTCCAGACTCTGAATATAACTGTAGACAACAAACAGTATCAGAAAGACACCATCGCATGTTGAAGAAGGAAAGAGATTTTTCATGTAGAACTTCTGAATCCTGTTTTACCAGTGGAAATAGTTAGGCACTGGTATGTATATATTTCACTCTGAAAAATCCCACTTGTCAACAGATCACAGAAAAGTCATATTGGTATTGATGTGAAATCAAATGGTCATGCTTGGATCAATATCTTATAATATTATTATGATGTTTGGAGGATATGGAATGTAAATTAGCAGTGATTGAAATAGCATTTTCCTCTTACATTTTAAATTGTAACTATTCTGTTTTTTTCACATTGTTAAATTGTACAAACAGACTCATATGCATATAACACATCTAACAGGATGTCATGACCAACGCATTATACCATGGTGCAGCTGTGAGTTGTCTGTAACACTGTGAAAATTGCAGAGAAAATGATGAGGCCAAGGGGAATTTTCCTTGAGAAAGCCTTGGTAACTACTGAATGAGGGCCTTTGTTTTTGACCCGATGAAAAATTTTGGCAAGATAAAGCAATTAGAATCCTGGGATAAGCAAAATTTTTTATGCCCCCTCATTTTATATAATGCACAGCCTTTATATTGCATGGAGATAAGACTTATCTCTCAGGAATATTTCTGTTTATGCCAACCCTCAAAATCATTTAATTATAATGACAAAATATTCTTTTAAACTCCTTACTAGTCATAATTTTGATTCTTTCCTTCTTATTTGTTATGCTAATGGAAGATTGCTATTGAATATGTAATTGTGAAGTGTTATAAAGTCTTGTGTCTCAGGTTTTTCCTTTTGGTCTGAATGACTAGAGAATATTTTTGCCATCAATATGACTTTATCTGAATTAATCACATAAATGGAATATTACCTATGTATTTCACATTCATCAGTTTGATGAACTCGTGAACTAGAGATGTTTTTACTGGGCACAAAGAGACCTTGTGTTGCTCCTACACAGCGAGCCCAGTGACAAATAGTGACAATTTCTGTTATTATGTATCTTTTCAGTGCTAGTGGGATAGCAGAAAAAACGGCAAGAGAAAACAGGCTTCTAGAAAGTGTTCAGAGCCAAAGTGACAGGGAGTAAGAATTTGCACCTTTTAATTGCCTGTTGGCAATCGCTATGGTTTTTCGTTCTGAAATGGGAAAAGACATGGCCAAAGTTGTACTCTTCAGAAAAAAAGTTGAGACAGCAGAAAGATAAGCAGGAGACATCAGTGTGCTCAAATGCTTCCTGAAAAATATGTGCGGAGAGAAGGAAGCAATGATGCAGCAGAGGACAGAACAGAAGACAAGCTGTGATGCCTGAGGAGGAAACATTTTTGGAAACACCAGCTCCCTCTCATACAAGAACTTAAAATCCAAATGCCCCTTTCTCCTTGTACATGCTTAAGTGTTTGGGATATTTACTGTAGAAATGAGACATGGGATGGATTTAATGGTGATGGTGTCCACGCTTCCCTTAGCAGGAGTTCTGAACTGATTTCTCTTTCACACACACATGCACGCACGCACAAAAGTTAATGTAGACCACTCTTGTTTTTCTGAGGAACCACAGAGAAGAGGGCTCTCACTCTATGCCACGCACCTGAGTCCTGCAATCTTTGTAGTACCTGACCATTGTGCAGATCACAGATAGTTTTGTGTAACTCTGTGTTGCCAGGCACAGCTGAGAAACCTTGACACGTAGGGCTACATGTCAAAGGTTCTTCTATGCTTTGTGTAAGAGATAAAACTCTGTAAGAATAAATGGCAATGTGCTTTATTTGCATCTTATCAGCCACTTCTGACTTGAGGTTGTAATAATGGGACTTTTATGATGCAAATTGCTACATGGAAGGTCCATAGAAAATCAATTGCTAGAGATTTTAACATCTTGTTTGAAAGAAACAAAATATTTCAGGAAGTTTATAACACTGCCAAGGAGCTACTTTTTAAAGCAGTCTTAAAATGACTTGTTTTGTATGAAAGCCAAGTGTCTGCGTGTTTAGGTTGACTATTGGAGAGCTAACTGTGTGAAACATTGTGTTGCCCCAAACTGAGAATTTTTTCCTAGCCTGAAATTAAACTCAACTCCAAGTTAATTTTTGCAATAACTAGGCAGGAATCTGGACTGATGGCATATATGGCCAGTTTCAAACAAGTATAGATTAAATGTGTTTAATAAACAGACCAGAATACCAGGCTCTGATCAAATATTAGGTTTTAATAATATTGTGCACTTCCGAACAGAGAGGCAGTTCTTCAGCAAATTGCTAAGTCACACGCTGCTGAAGATGTGCTGTAATTTCTTGGATGTGTTAATGTACTCTCAGGTAGGAAAGCACACAAAATAGATGACTTAACTTGATTTGTGCCTCTTCAAGAGTGATGCAACCTATCTAAGCATCCATTTACCTTCATTGCTTTCCATGTAAGAAGCCCTTTTGATCTTATCCATTCTCAGATTTAAAGGCATCTGAGAAAACACCTTTGGAAAGCTTAGTTCTGGACATGACGCTCTCTAAGATAGTAGCAGTCTCTGTAGTGTGATCGTAATTAGCAAATGCTGATGAGGTTGGCATGGGAGAGAAGATGGAAACTGTAGTATATATCTAAAATGCAGACCTTGTGTATAGATTTCTGCAGGAATTGCATAGATGGGATCTCCAAATTGCAGGCCTTCTCTCGTGACACAGTTTCGCTCTCTATTACATTCCTATAAGGCAAACAAGTGTAATGAATCTTCAATGGTGATAAATGACACAGATGAAATTTCATGATGTCTGACAATGGCTGAAAGGCTCTGAGTCAATGCTACTTTGCCCATGAGCTGTGAAATGGCTATTTCCATAATATCCCTGTACTAACTGTTCCTCCTATAAGTTGCTCTAATGACAATAGATCCCTATAAGCCAGGGATAGCCAGTAATGAAGAATAAATAGCTTTTTGATAGAGGGACAGACTGGGGTTACTAACTGCAGCCTCAGTGGTTGGAACTGGGCATCATTGATAATACTGCCTAAATTTAATTACTTCGTTTTGTGACGCACAGTATCCCCCTTGTCTTAGCCTAATTGTTTTGACTTGCTATCGTGGGGAGAACAGTTTGTGCCTGGAAAGAAAAAGAAGGTGATCTTGAAGTTATAAAAGATTGTGAATTATTCTTCTATAAATAACAGAAAACTATAAGTATTTCAGACCATACAGCATCTTTCTGGTATTTGAAGCACTTGCAACATGATCATTGTATTCCCTGAGCTTACTTGCAAAGGAGATTGTCCAGCAGTTGCACCAGATAATCTAATAGCTGGGTCAGAAAAGCCTTTTGTTATTTATGTTGGAAGATGAATATGTTTATGTGCAGTTTTAAGGCATGAGCTCCAAGCTGCGTTGTGAAACCACGAGTAGGAAGCTGAGACCAGTCCATAAAAGCAATTTGACGCGTCAGTGTAGAGCGGTGTTTTCCTTATTATCTCTGGAAGAAAGTAATTATACCAAACAAGGAATAGAATATTATGAATCCACATGAAGAATTAATTTGTTTACCACAACAGATACCTTCTGTTAAATATTTTTCATGCTTTTATTTAAAATAGGACCATTCTTAGATTTAGACGAATATGTAACTTTATTTTCCCTTTTGTTTCATTAGGCTGAATCTATTTTTGTGAAGGAGAGATGTCAGATTTATTGCAAGTTAATTTTAACATCAGAAAGTTTGAGTTAAATTTATGAATAGGCAGCATTTATTTCCATTTTAAATTCCCTTATTTACTGTTGTTGCCATCACTGTTACCATCATAACGGCATCTGTAAGGCTACTGAATGTGGCATGTTAAAGATAGGCTTCCTAGTGGCTTTTTGAATTTTTGTTTAACTAGAATCTTTCCTACTTCATTCAGCTACCCTTACAATTTACATTAGACAACACTCCATCAATAAAACCATCAAAATGATCTACTACATTGTAGACAAAAGTTATTGTGTCAACTTGACACTAATCAGTTAATTCCAGTAAACCTTCAGATAAACAAAAGCTTGTTGTCTATTACTGATGTGTGTGATTAGCCCCCTGTATGTCCTATAGCTATGCACATCTATAGAGATGTATCTGGCAGACACTTGGCCCGAGGGCTCTATATGTAAACCAGGACAGGATCTATAGTTAATGATGTTGACCCTGACTCCCTCAACAGAGATTGGATTCAGTCCTCATAATATCCCGACAGCTGATATGTATACTGTGCTAATAATATTATCAATTACTTATGCTACTGTGATTCCCACTGTTTAAAGCTGATAAAAGGTTCTTTCACATTTCTATTTCTTACACTCCTACTCTCTGACTGGATGAGTTTCACTTGGATTTTTTTTTTAGTTTACTTTTTGCTTTGAAGCTCTATAACTGCAGCTAAGGTAATGGGAAATAGCTGGAGAAATGAGCCACATTCTGTATTCTGAATAACATGTTTTTGTTTTTTTTCTCTTGCATTTACTCTAATTCAGCGAAGATGAACTGAACGTATATTTACGCTCTGTGCCTTGAGTCTAAGGGGTGCCAACCAGCCAGCAATGGGAGAGGTCTCCAGGTGCACACACTCAAACAGACAAGCTTCTGAATCCTGGTGTTGCCCAAGTGCCAGGCCTTGTGTCTGGGGCACCCAAAAGCTAGAACTCTGAAGTCTGTGGTGGCTTCCAAAAGCTTAGCTAAAATAATTCACACACTGCTCCTTCTGACACTCTCTGTTACTGTAGGGTGTCCAGCAAGTTGAATGAGTGGTGAAAGTGTATTTCATGTATTTTTCCAGTAGTGAAGATTAGAGATTTTGACCACATTTAAGCCTACATTAGAGGGAAACCCCTGACTGCACTATGAGCAGCATGATGCTGTTCTCAAGGTCCTTTATCCTGTAATCATACTAATTCTTTTTTTCTTTGTGCTGAAGCAAGTAACAGCTGTGGCTAGCACCCCATGTGAATTCTGCACACTATATGTGTGCACCAAACGGCCCTCAGCTCACTGGGAGAGGAACCTGCCTTTTCCTAATACTTTACAGACAGTAAGTGCATACAGAGGCAAGAACTGCAGCACAAAAAAGGGTTTGTGCTTGCACAGCCCTGTCCATCCCTTCTGCTTGCACGCTGCTGGGGTCCCCACACTGTGCCCCGACCTCCAGGAAGCTGAGCAGGAGGGCTCTGCCTCACGCACTGTGCAGCGCTGGTTGAAATGATGACAGGGACCACTGTTAAAAATTAAATTCTGCCTTATTTTTTGTGCAGTTCTTGTGAGCCACATTCGCGAATAGTAGTGAGAGATTTAATGATCGCATATTTTTTATCTTATTTCACTTCGGTCGATGCCAATTTTTTTCTGTTACTGTCGACTTAGAGCTCAAAGTAATTTAGTAATTGATTCTAAGCACGGCAGCTCGCCAATGGCAGCTATCCATTCAGGGGAATATCTCTGCTAATTTTATCCATCAGAATGAGATTACCATGCTAATCTCTCCCAGCCCCAGTACCTTGGTCAGTTGGGACACAGTGATGCAAACGATGTTATTAAACACAAACCCTTCACTTGGGACAGGAGAGAAATGAACACAGGGAGATGAGCGCATCGGGATGTGCTGCAAGGATTGCTGAGACTGAGCTGGCATTGTCTGCTGTGTCCTCTTCATCACCCCCGAGCTCTTGCATGTGCAGCACTCTTTTTTTTTTTTTTATCTATGGTTGCTTGCTTGTTTGTATCCTTTCTTTTTCCCTCAGAAAGATTTGGCTGCCTTCACAGATCATCTACTTGAGAGGGGCAGCAGCCGTGGCTCTTGTAATAGAACCTTTTTCTCTGCAACACTCTAATTTCAGCTTATGCTTATTAGTAAGGTCCATCATTATTTTAGTGTTTTGTTTTTTTGTTTTTTTTTCTCTTAGGTTAGAAAAGCTGCAATGTGTGTGGCTGTGCTGAGTGGCACTACTGTGCTGCCCTTTCTTTTCACCATGGGTGCTTTGAGAGCATCTTCTGCTCTTGGCCAGGGAGGAGAAAAGAAGCCTTCAGCTGAGGGCTATAATCTTCTACTTTTCCTACTGCAGAATCCTGCTTTGGAGTACATCCATCTGCCTGGTAACTCCATCTTGTAACAGGCAGAGATCTCTGGCACAGGTCCTGCAGAGCACTAAGGCATTTGCTGGAGGTGTGGGGGCTGTGCTGAGCTCCAGCTGCAGCCCCTCTGAGGCATAATGGGACCTGCTGACGGTGGGGCCTCTCCTGCCTCTGCCTGAGCTCAGATCCACTTTCAATCAATAAGAACCCATTTAAAATCAGTCAGAATCTGACCCAGCTGTAATGTAGATCAGCTCCAGCCAAAGTGCAGGCTGCTGGCAGAGGCTGTTGAAAAAATAACATAGGAAGACTGGTGTCTGTTTTTGCAACGTGTTTCACTAGTTCTTGGAGTTTAGTGATTTATTAATAATTGTTCATGGCTTTTCTTCAGGAAGGAAAGCAGGGTTTTTCTCCAAGTCATGCCTGATCTGGAACCTAAAAGGCTCACAGCTGTTCCTCTGCAACTCCCCATCACTGCTTAGGGGAGCTGAACAGCAGTACTCCTTCTCTTGCCCTAACACATCACTCTATTGCACAAACTGCTATGAATGACAGAAAGCAATTGGTTAAATCGCACTGCATTTTTAATATAAACAACAGAACTGTGTAGAACATGTAAATTTGTTTTCTGCCACTTATTTTTCTTTAAACAAATGAAGAACAAAGTAGAATTAATTTTTTAAATTCTTCTAAAGTCAGCTTTAAGACAAAGAAGAAAATGAAGAAATTGCTTTCAGGACGTCAGAAAATAGAAGGTACAGATATTTACACAGGAGGTTAAATCAGTCTAAGCTAACATACAGAACGCGGCTGAAAGAGTATTTTCTGGTTTGCATTTGAACAAAAACAGAAGAAAATGATCTCAAAATTCTCAGTTCAGAGCTAAAATAATCTAACAGAATTTGCCTGCAGAAGCACTGCACTCCCAAGAGGTACTATCTGAAGGTTTAAATTCTCAAGGACAAAGTAGGAGAAACACTTGTGGGAGGTGTGTGTGTCACCGTCTACTTTTATCAAGCCAATATTTTTGATAGACACATATCTTGTGCTGGCAGTTTAGAGAGTTAACCAAACACCTAGTTTTTGAGAAAAGCTCAGACCTGGAAATTTGCTTAGAATCCTAGTGTGCAGGGTGGTGAGGTTAGCAGGGCCAGGGGATGCTCACAGCTGGGGCACCACATCCTGAGTATTGCTGGGCAGCAGTGTCAGCATCAAGGTGAGCAGGAGCCTGCTGAGAATGGGGGCGGGGGGAGAGGGAGAAGACAGGAGCTCACTGGTTTCTGACAAGCCTCTCAAAGTCTGCCTCTGTCACCTTTCCAAATGCTTTCTAAAACTTTATTTCCCTGAAATACCAAACGGGAGAACAGCCAGAAAGCTTGATGTTACTGGTACAGCCTCGTGCAGTGTCCTAAGCACAGCTTTTGAAGCTTAAACTGAGTTTTAGGAATTAGTTTTGACTGATCTTTGTTGAGTGAGAGTTTATAGAAAAATAAGTTTCAATTCAAGCTTAGGACAAGCAGGCTTAGTGTGTTCCACATGGGAAACAGTTCATTTGCTTTTACTGAACAGGTAGCACTTGGTGCCATAAGCTATCAGGCTCTTAGGTGTGGTTATTCACATGGCTATGTCCATCAATGCTGAATCTGGTGGTCTGTTGGATTTTTTTTTTCTCCCTGTTCTTATCTCTGAATAACATTACTGTTATTACTGTACCAGTTCCATGATCTAGAAAGTGTTCTTCCTCATGAAAAAAGTGCAGTTTCAAATTCTTGCCCCAAGTGTTTCAGCATCCAGGAGGCATGTGGACAGTGCCCTGTAACTTCTGGTTAGCCCTGGAGTAATTGGGCAGTTGGACTGGATGATCTTTGAAGGTCTTTTCCAACTTCTATTCCATTCCAGTCAGGTAACCTCATTTTTCTTGAGAGCTGATCCTTTTAGCAAAAAATGCTTTCCCATTTTCTCCCTATCCTGTCCTTAGCTTGCCCGTTGCCCATCCCCTTTAATGTACTCTCTGTGTCCTGCTTTAGGCAAGATTATTCCTTGCTGTGTTTATATGTTTGTGATGCCATGCTATTATACATAGTAAGAAGCATGAATTATAGAAATGCCATGTAAATTGGATGAGTTTCAATTATTCCCTGGCACTGCACAGAGAGTACATGTGCATTCAAATATACTCAAGGAAGACACAAAACCAGTCTGTGCCTGACTCTGCATTGTTTTCTGAAAAATTACTCCTCAGAGGATCCTGCTACTTCCAATCTCATATTTTGCTTCATAAAATCCTACAAAGGACTTAGGCCAAAATCTATTGGGGGTCAGCCACTGCTGTACCATTCATTTGTTCACTGCAGGATGAAAAGAACAGCAGGAGGAAGATGAGATTTTTTTTCCCCTGTGATAATACATTAAATATATATCTATATATATATTATATTAGAATTGCTGTTGTGCAGAGAAAATGGTGATGAAAGAGGAATGATGCTGCTATCATGGTGCTGAAGATAATATGCATCTACTGAGGGACAGGGATGCTTGTAGGTAGGGTTTGGCTGCTCCTTCCCCTCTTTGCAAACAATGTCCCTCCACACAATCTTGTGGGGTCAATATGATACTGAGCTACACAGGGTAGCATTAAGTGCAATACAGGCCCACAGTACTACCACAAGTGCCATTCCCACCATCAAGATGAGACTCATTGCTATCACTCGAGCAAACACAATTTCCCACACAATGAGGAACAGCAGAAAGCCCTGAGGAGCAGCCTGTTATTTTCACACCCCTGATGTGAAGCAACCTGGAAGAGCATTTGTGACAATGGACATACAGTGGTCAATTTTCTATAATACCCAAGCTTAGCTTACTTCAAAATCTGTATGCATCCATTGATAACCCCATTATGAAATCCAAGAGTCCTAATGCAATTGTGTCAAGGAAGATTTACTTGTTAAAGGGAAAACGACTTTCACATAAATAATTTACTACAACAGAAAAATAATCCTCTGTGCTATCATCCTTACATTGAAACTAATCGAATGGAGTTATTTTTAAATTGCTTGGAAGTGTACTGCTCTCATTTCATTGTCAATAAATATGCCCTGTTTCAGCACTGCACTTCACTCAATGCGTCTGAATTTTCAAGAGGGATGGGAATTGATCAGAATTTAAAAAAAATGCAGAAGAATTCCTACAAAAAATTAGCGTGCTGTAAAATTCATGACTCCTTTGATAACCTGAAAATGGGCCATATTTACCATATTGATTCTGGTCCAGCTTCTGCTTTGTGATTGAAATTTTGCCACACAACTTGGTGGGAACAGATCTTTAATCCTCTGCTGGAATGGGTTCTGTCTAAATTTGGGGAAAAAATAGAAGAATTTAACCTCAACAAGCAGCAGTTGGTATTTCTACAGAGCACTGTTTGACTTCTCATTCTGAAAGTAAATAGAAAGATACAGTTACTGGGAATTCATCCTTTCCTTTCCCCTTTCTCCTTTTCCCTTTCTTTCTCTGTGTGTTATTGTTTTCTTTAACTTGTCATCCATTTCACCAAGTTAGCTAGCAGGACCTACAAGGACTATAAATAGTCACATTTGCATTTTTAAATATCCCCTTCCCTTGAATGTATGCCAGGTCAAGGTTCCTCTTCAATTAATCTATGCAATATTTTCTCTTGCTATGCTCAGATTAATTTTCTTTCTGATTTTCCTTTCTACCCTATGACCTGGTTGTTAAACCACTCAGGTTCTCCCCTAACACCATTGTCTCCTGTGGAGGCTGCAGTTACTTGGAGGTTAAATCAGCATCTAGCCCTTTTGTCAGATCTCTGATGGGGTGCTGGGCATCCCCATCCTGCTTCAGCCTCTTGATGCAGTGACCAGAGATACAGGGGTCAGAGGTACAAGCTGAGGAACCACAGGTGATGCCTAGATGAAGTCTACACATGTGCGTTCTTAAAATTAATTGCTAGAAATAATTACCATTTTTTTTTAAATAAAAGTTCTGGATAAACAACTGTCCTTTCTGCACAAAGACAAGTCTTAACATTTTCATTCTTCATTTTTTAATAAAAGTGGCAAAGTGAGTAGTTTCAGTTCCCAAAAGCTGAAATTTTTCATTAAAAAATATAAAAAGACATGGAGAACTTGTGGGTGACCAGGTGAGTATTTTGATTGAAAAGCCTCTTTTTAATGACAGTAGTTTGCTTTATTGGAAAATGGTCACAGAAAATAATGCTTGCTGTTAACTTGAATTCTCCCTGAAAGACTGACTGATTTTATTTAGCAGGTGTTTAGTTACGAGGATTCAGCAATAACTGCATGTCCTAGCATAAACATTTTGGGACATTCATGCATATTCAGTGACTGTAAAAGGGCAGCAAACCCAGGTTTGTGTGGGGACTGTGGGATATTAGATGTGTCAGCACAAGATGCGTTCTTGTCTCCTACTTCTGTTCTCACCAACTCTTTATGTAAGCCCTCCAGGTCTTTTACAGATAGCTGTGTTTTCCCTAAATATGGAGGGCTGCTGGTTTAACCATCATGGGATATACTTCAGCTGGCATAACTTGTAGATGTAGACAGGATTATTTGGTTTAAGTATGAGAAAGGCACCTGAGAAATATATAATCTCCTGTAGCACCTGAGTGTCACCACTTCAGAGGATGTCACCTTCAAGAAGTCATCTCAGTGTCTCTTCTTGTCCCATTACATCATGGCTTGGATCCCCACACTGTTAAAACTGACATTTTGCTGATTTCCATGAGTAATCTAATAAATGCACAAGAATCAGCGTGGAACAGTCCCATTCACAGCTGGTTATTTTGTGTTTCTGTAATTAGCATCACAAGCACAGTTATAGCTGTCGATACTTTTATGATGAACATACCTAACAACTTGCTTGCTCTGGCAAGGTAAGATAACAGAATCAGAGAATAATAGAGCATCCTGAGTTGAAAGGGACCCACAGGGATCATTGAGTCCAACTCCCGGCTTCACATAGCACCACCCAAAATTCAAACTATGTCTGAGAGCACTGTGCAAATGCACCTTGAACTCCAGCACTTGGGGCCAAGACAACTATGTTGGGCAGCCTGTTCCATGCCCACCATCCTGTGGTGAAGAGCGTTTCCCTAACACCTAACCCTAACACAGCTCCACCCCCCTCGTGCCCTGCTGCTGTCCCTGAGAGGAGCTGCAGGCCACCATGAGGCCTCCCCTCATCCTCCTCTACTCTGGGCTGAATAAATCAAGGGACCTCAGCTGCCTTTCATACATCTTGTCTTTAGAACCTAGTAGATCTTGCCTTCTGCCAGTGAGAGCCATCATTTGGACTTCTTGTTCTGACAGTCTTCTGTTCATGCCATGTGTGGAAACATTTATTTTTGAGCCTGTTGCCAATCAAATTCATGTGAAACCAGCTGAGAGGCTTAGAAGTTATTACAAGGCAGATAAAGAGGGACCCAGACAGACACACAAACATCTTGATTGCAACAAGCGTCATTTCCTTAGGAAGCCAGGCAAAAAATTACTCCTCCACAGGGTCCAATTTTGCATGGACAGAGATACCAGAACACTAATGCATAAAAATTACAACTAACATAGAGGCTCTGCTGACAGACAGAAAAAATTCCAGCATACTGTTCCAGACAAGTTGTCCCTTCTCCTCAGCATGCAGAAGGACAACATTATTTGTGTGTGCAGGAGCTGTCAGGGCAAAACATCTGCTGTAATGCAACTGGTTTGCCTACCACAGCTGCTGCAATCTGTTTCTAACACTGTTCTAACAAACCCAAGAAGAGCCAGCCTCATGCATATGTGATCTTCCTGAACTATGAAGATGCTGTAATGCCATCCAGGAGTCCTAGCATCCCATAAGATTGCAGGACTCACCTTTCTCATAGCTACGTTCACCCTATGCTTTCTGCATTTCAGCTTCAAAAACTGTCCAGTTCTGTGGAATAAAGCTATCTGCAGCAATTCTACCGAAACGTTTTGACAAAAATACATCAAATGATCTAAAAATACTTGACTTGCATTCTTGAATTAATCTGGTATGGTGTAAATGTGGTGATGACAGAACGGGCTGCCAGCAGCCAGGATGTGTATCCATCACAGGCACACTGTTCTGGATAGTACCCACAGCTCTGTGTGTGCTGCACACAATAGGAGGCATTGTGGTTCTTCATGTCAGGCAGACGCTGCTTCCCAGCTACTGCAGAGTCCTCTGGCTCACTTACAAGCAAATCTGATTTTTCAGAGCACCTAGGTTCAGGCATGGTTCCCAGATGCTTGGTTCATCGCCAAGAAGCAGCACTGTGCCACAGGCCTGCAGAAGTTGCCTGCAGGGCTGTCCTGTCATGTCCATATACCCCTCCATTCTCCTGGGCCATGACTACTTCTAATGCTGTATCCATCACAAAAATGTTGTAATTTTTTCTGGTTTTCATTCCTCAACAAATGCATACTACTCCCTCTGGAGATGCTTCAGTGGGTCCTTAGCAGCAAGATATGCTGCGCTGTTTCTGCTGTTCCCAGTAGGCAAGCTGTGCATCTGCAGCAAACTGAAAAACAAGGGTGCATCTACTTCCAGGAAGATAACCAGGAGTGAGGAGGGCTTGCAGTGTTATGACATCAGAGCACTGCCTCTTGTCTAGCAGAATTACTCTCTGCAGCTGAGCAGTAATTTAACTCCTGGGCTTGTTCACCTCTTGGCCTCAGCGCTGCTGCTCTGAAGATAATGGAGGTGAGCACAGGTGGACACCACTGGGAGAGAGGACAGTGTCTCTGCAGCACAAGACACTGCCTGGGGAACTTCCAGAGGGCATTCCTGCCCACTGCTGACCTGCCCAAACCACCACTGGCAGGGGAGGGGTGTGTGACACAGGCCCTGGTCCGGGTCCTCTAAGCTACCCTTTCCCCTGAAGGGTATTTTTAAATGCAAAGTGAGCTTTTGTATTTGCTGTAGCAGCGCTATTTAAAGCACAAATGTGGCTTAACTATTTCAGTACACAAGTTGAAAACATACTGGAATTACAGTATGCCATGTCTTTACTTCAGAATAAGTGAAAAACTTTGGTCTGACTCAGTACTGCTGGGGTATGCTAATGATGTTCTGATCTGGAAGCATGGTGCTGCTCTGACCACTGCTACGGAACTGGTACAAAAAAAGTCACCTCCAGAGATGTTGATTATTCTGCTTCCAACACATATTTTTAAAAAATGTGCAGTGTTGTGGCTTTTATTTGAGTCTTCATTTACTTACTGGAGTTTTCAAGAAGTAGTGGCTTCATGCAGCTGCTGATATGGAGGATAAGATTAGCTGGATGTCTCCTAGAAGAAACTCCTCTGTTCATGTTGAGTCCTTCACAGGTGATGGGAGTGAGAACTGCACGGAGCTGCTGCCCTCACTCCACTCCTCCCCTGGTCATCCTGCTGTGGAGGGAATTCACCATGTGTGCTGCAGCCCACCCCCAGCTGCTCCTTGCCTGTTTGTTTGATGGGGACTGTGATACCAGTAGCGTGAAATCTGCGGGTCGGTCAGAAACACAATGGCCATCAGCTGGATTGTGACAGAATGCAATGAAAACATTACAAGTCCCTAAAAAACTGTTCTGAATCTCCGCAGGTTGGGCATCTAGGGCTAGTGGTCTTGACCTCAATGCCTGTGGGTCTCAGTTTCCATCCTACAAAACTGAACTAGTTATATCATGGTATTTTTTTTTTTTTCATCTTTTTTTTTCATATGTGGTAAAGACAAATGCGCAGATATTTCCTAAGGCTCTGAGGTGTTGGGATGAAAACTATGCAAGAATACCTACAAAGAAAGGAACACCTTCCATTCTGATTCTGAATGATGAATGGTAGATGGCACTTGGAGATTAAGAAGTGAATATATACATACATATATATATATATATATATATATATATATATATATATATATAATTTGCAATAAGTATTTTTTTTCCCCAATGAATAAGGCAAAAATCCTGTGGAGAAAACACAGTGTGATTAAGTAATAAAAGAGTGCTCTACATACAGGTTTAAGCTTTCATTCACAGTTACATGGGCAGACTTCAAGCAAAATTTAGATTTTTGGCTTTTTCCCCTCAGCATTCTGACAACTGTAGTTTTCTGAATGGAATATGTTTGTGCTTCCCTTTGGCTGCTGCTTTCTCACCATTTATTTAAGAAAATATTTGAATTGCTTTAGATGTCTTATGAAGTTAATTGGATAAAATTAGGGATAATTAAGTGTCATAAAACATGATAGAAACTTGCTGATGTCAAGAGGGATGTTTAAAAGCAGTGACAATGACAGGTAAATTTGACATATGTCAGAAGATTTCCTGTAAGTTTCTATAAGATTTTCCAAGCTTCCCTGTCCACATAATACAGATATATTTTATTCTGGAACTTGATTATAATAAACCCATTCTTATTTAAGTTAAAAATATATTCTAGTCCTGCCTTGAAATGCCTTCATCAAACACCGTTTTATACTCACATTTTAAAAGATATAAACAACTGGACTGAATTAATCCAAATAAATCATTAAGAGCGTATTTTCCTATATTAAAAAATTGATTGCATTTTACATCTCCGTCGATTTTGTTAGAGCAGCTCCACCGCAAGTTGCTGTATAGCAGCCTGTTGTCTACGTCTCTGCACATTGACCTTTGTTGTAAGATCTGCTATAGACATCACAAACTCTCACATCAATTTACTACAATTGGATGTGGCATCTTCCAGCTAATTTGATTTAGGCAGAAATGCACCTGGCTCTGTTTTTCCCTATAGAATGTTGAGGGAGTTCGGAGTCCTCCCAGATGCCATCTATCTGAGTAGCCCATGTGTTTTTCAAGGTCTAAGCAGTTTGTCTTCATCTACCAAAATACAAGGCACTACGCAGGGAGAGTAACTACATTTTTAATGCAGAGATCCATTTGATTTTAAGTGAAAAATGCATACATATACATGCGTATGTTATATATGCCTGTGTTTTATATGTCTATATATATGTATACATAGAAATCCTATAAATAGCATGTATATGTAGATCTGCATATTAAATATGCAGCTAATATGCATATTCCTATGCTGCAGCACATATTTAATATTATGATTGTTAATTAATATTCTTAATTTTTTTCTTTTTTTATATTAAGCTACTTCAAGAACACTTTGCAAGAAGAAAAGCATTTCAGGTCTCAGTGTAACTTTCCAGACACTGAATTAGATCACGTGGATCAGGCAGGTGACAAAGATTGTCCTGTTCCAAAGGCAGGAAGAGAACAAGCCATAGGGTTTTCTGTTTCATTCAATGAAAATAAAACTACGATTTTAAGTATATATATTAACCTTGCATCCTGTGCAATCAACCAAATTAAATTACTGCATATAGAGTTGCGAATGACTGCAGTAATTAAAATGAGCCTGGACAGATTAATGGAGAAAGTTGGTGTGGTCCTCCAGGAGCAGGAGCTTCATCAAGTACAACCAGAAGAGGCATGGCCTCCAGCAGTCAGCCATGGGCTGCCAGGCTTCACCAGCTGCACTTTTCAAAGAAGGGTTGGAGAGAGTAAAATAAGGCTGTTGGTGGGGTTTGGTACCCAAGAGTTCACTGGGTAAAATCAGCTCCTGTACGGGGAAATCAGAAGTACCACAGAACTACAGGCATTAAAAGCATAAATATTTGTCTGTAAAAACTACACCAGTCATTCAGCACCAAACATGGTTTTGGAAACATGAAAAGAAATATTAAAGTGATATGATGGCAACATCTTGCCAAATTAATAAAAAAAGCAACCATATGAATGCTACAGTTTTCTTTGGTGCTTTGACCATGACAACTGTGAGTCTGTGTATAGCAGAGAAATGGAACAGTTTCATTAGAGCTGAAGTTGGAGAGCTGGACTATGCTGAACTACTTTTAACTGCTCAGTCTGCTCTTTCTTTTTCAGTCTACTGGTTCAGGAATACACAAACCCACCTGCAATAAAATAATAAAGTTTTGTGAAACCAGTAATAAAGAAATACTGGTTGCACATTTTAAGTCTATTTTGGCTATTCCTTTACAACAAGATCTCCGAATTCTTTCTGGAAGTGTTTAGAGTAATGGCCTTTTTAAACCATTCAGGACCCTGGGAAGTTAAAAAAAAAATGCTCGTTGTTTAGAAAAACTGATGTATATACAAGATGGTCTTAGAATACAGACATTGTTTACTTTATAAACATATTTATTTATTTTCTCACAGAACAATCTTTGGTAATGGTTTCTTTTTTCAAACCATTTGTCTGTAATTTCCATTTACTGCAGTGACACCTAATGGTAGGAGAAGAAGAATGGATCTCCAGCCGCCTTGTTTGCTGTGGAACAAAGGGGTTTCTGCATTTTTATCTAGTGGGGAATGTATGGATTCTTTCCTCTCTCATCAAAGAGCAAACAGACTCTGCTGTGATCTGGAAAGCATTCAGCTGCAGGAACAAAAGCATCTACACCAGAGGTCTAAAGCTATGGCCTTTAGAAAGCCAAAAACCTCGCCTGGCTACTTTTATAAGCTTTTAAGGGCTAAACTTGCATTGCAGGGAAGGAGGGACAGCTAGGGCTGAATGTTAAAATGGACAGTAACAAAATGATACATAATTGCTCTCCACGGCATATGGTCCTGACTATACATCTGGAAGTTTCAGGCTCAAGGGGGCTAATGTTTGTTATGGGTATTTTAAATTCATCTGTGCTGAACGCTGCCAGAAAGTGAGTTATTCAGGTCAGAATAAAAGTTGGCAAGATATATGCCAAAGATGTTTAGAATTTTCTTCTGTATAACAAGCTTATGAAATACCTTTTTATGCAGCTAAGACCAGCTGGGCGAAAGTTAATCAGCCAAATGCAATTATAGGAGGTGTAAGTCTTATTAATGTATTAGGAATTCTCAGGGTACCACTGGACCATTCCAGATGTGCTGCTGCATAATGAGAACAGCATAACCTTGATCAAGAAGCCAATCTGCCTGATCTCCTCATCTCTTCTAATAATCTATATAATATTTACTTGCAATGGCTCAGAAGGGAGTAATAGAAGTAATAGGTTCTCATTCAAACTTTGACTTCATTTTGTAATAAAAGTGCTTCAGCATAAGCCCAAAATTACAAAAATTCACTTAATCTTGAGTAGAAAATAGCACTTCTTTAAACATATGTCTAATCAAAGGCAGGTCTTATTTAATATTCCAGCTATGACAGGTGCATTTTGATGCCATTGAAGCCAAAGTAAATGATGGGTTCAGTGCTGGGCTAGGGACAGCCTTCAAGGGACATTTTCTGCAGAAAGCGTGGATTAGTTTTGTGACATGCAGGACTGCTGGGGGTGGAGTCCTGCTGCAGGTAAGTGGAGGGTTTCAGGGAAGAGCAGATTGCAAACCCTGGGAGACAGTTCAGGACTTGGGAAGACACATGGAGGCTTGTCTTTTAGGGTTTTATTTTCTTGTACTGCCACAGGACACAACTTTACCAGGTGGAAGAGAGCCTGAGGATGGTGCAAACTGGATCTCTTCTTCCTCTGACCAGAAAGAGACTGAAACAGAGGAGGCACGAACCTGCCCTGCCTAACAGGTACCCACAAAAACAACCCTACTCAGTTTTTACCTTCTGTGTGTTAACACAACATTTATAGATCTGCTTCCTTACCTGCGGATGTGCTGCGAGCTGAGTAGCCAGGGGAGCAGCCCTTTCCCTCCAACATTTGTGCAAATCACCAGCCCTCACTAATTACCCCAATGACAAGGGCTGCTGCTGCCTCCACAGCACACTGTTGTTCTTGTAGCATTCTGGCATCTAAAGAGACCACAACAAATCTACGTGTCTTCCCCATTTGTACTGACAGATTCCCCAAAGGAGACACGGCTTGTCTTAGGGACCTATTGTCCCCTTTGTACATACAGTCAACTCCCATTAATCTCATTAATGAGACCTACATTCCCAAACTCGGAGGAAAAAAATTCAGCTGGTTAGAAACAATGATCTCCTGAGGAAGCAAGCAGGGAGCTCAGGAGACCCTCAGCCCTCTGCCCCCCTGCTGCCCTCCCTGGGTACCCCAAAGTGCCAGGGTGCAGTGGGAGCACCCACAGAGTGGCACAGGGCCACCCACCCACCAGCCCCATCCCATCCAGGTCAGGTCATGACTGATGGCACACGGGGGCAGGGAAGGAAAGGGAAGGGAAGGAAAAGAGAGCTGGTGCCATAGTCCTGCTGCCCCTTCCAACAGGGAGCAGTGTCTGGCGGCATTTCTTGCAGTCCTTGGAAGACACACAGGGCTTGGAGAGGGAGGGTGAGCATAGTACCTCTGCTTGTTTTGTCTCAGGAGAGGAAATACAAGCAGCCATTTAACCTTTTGTATTTTGTACTACGTTTTACTGAATCAAATCTGGAAATACTGTTGCAGGTTTAAAATAACTCTCATTTAGCTAAGCTGCTTGGGAACAAACCTTAGGTTGGTGTCTGCTGGAAGGGATGGATTCTGCATGGGATGGAGTGATCACTGTGTGACATTGTAGGGTGCTCCTCCTGCCTGCCCCACTCTGCTGTCTGCACAAAGACCCTCTCCAGCTGCTGTCTGTGAGTGGGCACCTCTCATTGCTCCCTCCCCAGCAGCAAGACCAGGAAAGGGGAATGTGTTGAGGACAAGACAACTTCCTCCTGGGTGCCCTAAACTAGCCTTTTGTGCCTGCCCTTGACTTCAGCTGGGTGATCAGCAATGAGAAATGCGATTGTATGTGTACATACAGCAGAAAGTTCCCTGAGACCCGTGGACCTGCTGCAGCTGGGTGCTGGTGCAGGGAGCAGGGATGGGCATGCGGAGCGTGGGGCCGTGGGAGCGCACCCAACCTGGTGCTCTGAGTCATCCTGCAGGGCTGGAGCCAAGGAGCTGCTCTGCTGCAAACGGGAAATTGAATTCTGCTTGTGCTTACTGGGAAGCCTTGAGTCAGCCCCGGCACTGCTGCTCTGTGTGAAAAAAAAATGAGAGCTGCCCACATTATGTGCCATTATTGCCTTTATTACCTACGTCATATGAGTCGGATGGCTTTCAGACTTCATAGCCCAGTGATAGGGCGTGCTAACGTCTGTGTTCAGTGCCGAGGATTGGATTCAGTGCCTGACAGCTGTCAGACACACCGCAAGGGGTGGCTGCAGCCTGAGCAAGTGGCAATCACAGAGGCCCACCCTGGGGCAGGTGGCTGGGGCTGAGGCTCTGGGGCTGGAGGAGCTGCTGCCCTGAGCCATTCTGAGGCAATCCCAGTTGCTACTACTTCAGATACTGCTGAGAGAATAGAAGAGGAAGGCACTGCCCTGGCGATGTACAAAATGTGCTCATCCGGAGACATGTACTGACATTAAGGAGAGGAAGGGAGACTGAGAACCATGAAGTTTGGGTTTATGTCTGGAAAATCTGTTCCTCTTCAGTGAGCAAAATTTAGCCAGAAATTTAATTAGTAAAGATTTTATTATTTAATTTTTTTAATATATTTTTTTTCAAGAGTTTTGCCTATCTCAGTTCCCAGTAATGTAGCAGATGCTCAGCTATAAGCCTTTCGTAGGGATATGCCTGCTTCACTGCTAGTTGCTGAGAAAACCCAGAAGTCCACATAAAAAAAAGAAAAAAATCTCAGTTATTCAAAACTTTTACCTTAACTTTGGTGCAAGATTGGTACAAAAACTGATCAAATGCTGCTGTTCCAAAATCACATGTAACTGAAATAGTCAATGCTTTGATTTCTGTATGATTTGGGACCTTTTGATTTCAGACAGAGAACAATCAATTGCCCAACCAGCACCCAGTTGCAGCTGGTCCTCGGGTCTCAGAGAGCTTTCTGCTGTATGTACAAATAAGAAGTTGTTTACAAGTATTTAGCTGCAAAATGGTGAAAGTCAGAGGGAGGTTGCAGGTTGGTTTCAGTGAGCCAGTCCTCCTGCAGAGCTCACACTGCATGGGAGGTGCCCTCTGCCGAGAGCCCTGTCCAGTTTAGGGTCACTTTGTCACCAGTGAAAGGAACCAGACCAGGTTGGGGAAAGCCTGAGCTGCCTGGAAGAGCTGGTTCCTGCCCTTTTTGCAGACACACCCCATTAATTCCTGGAGGAAGAGGAAGGTTTGTCCTTAGCAATCCTCAGTCTCCTGAAGTGATGCTGAAGAGAGGCAGACAAGTGAGTGGTAATGTGTGATCACTGTGGGTGGGTTGTTCTTGGTTTTGGAAAAGGGGAAGATCTTCAAACGGAACCCCCATATTTTTCTCCATATTTTTCTCCATATTTTGAGACAACTCTCTCTAGATTAAAAAATAAAAAGCCACTTTTGAAATCCTCAGCAATATTACTTTGTTCAGAGTTCTGAATTTACCTCAGAAATTCAGCTCTTTTCATTATTACTTATTTGTTACTTATATTGTAAAGGGCAGGGTCTTCAGCTGAGAAGACTTTCTCTCTGACTAGAGCAGTAGTTCAGAACTCATATGAGTGTGTCCTTCTAGTTGCCATCTTTGGAAAGTGTATTTTTAGCCACACTGTCCTAACCAGACCTTTTAGAAATAGAGGTTATGGTGCAGACCTTTTGCTGCAGAGGAGTCAGTTCTGTCCAGAGAAAATTCTTACATTCACAACCTTTCCATAAGAAGCTCTTAAAAATGCCTACAAGCGAGCTCTTATCCTGGTACAGCTCTTCTTCCTGGGGGTCTCCCTGTGTGCCTGGGTCTTCATTTTCCCTGCAGGGCTCATGTCCTTCTGTGAGTCCTGAGGCATCTCCCTTCTTTGGAGCACCTGATACTGGAAACCAGCAGATTGCTTTCAAGCATTTCTGAAAGCCAGGTTGGGATCAAATCCATCTGCAAGTTGACCACTAGCTGATACACATCTTTCTTCCTTCTTTTTGTTTTGTTTTACCATTAGTTAAGAAATTGAAGGCAACTTCATACAAGAAGCTGGAGTGCTTCTGGAAAAGAGGCAAGAACATTTTCCTTTGGAAAATAGGAAAGGGGACTTCATGGTTCTGTTTCTGTTATCAAGTGAAAGCAGCTGGAGGCTGAATGGCGGGAAAGGGGATGAAAGTGCAGGGATAAGAGAGAGGAGACAAGCGCAGCTCTTGCCAGCAGTGGGATGGAATTGGTGGAGCCTGTACTGCTTGGTGGTGACCAGTGTGGTGCACAACTTGAGGGCTATGAACAGTCTGTTCCTTTTAATATCTGTAATTATATTGTAATTAACTGAGTGTAGTCATGACTGCTCTTCTTAGTTAAATATGCTTACAATGACACTGTATTGCATTACAGAAATGGTTTGATTTAATCTGATTTTAAATAACAATGTATTTCCCATCAGTATTTCAAATGAAACACAAAGAGCACTGCAAATCTGCTATTTGCCATGTTTTAAAATCTTTGAGGTCAGTATTACGTCTGACTGACCTCCACCCATGGCAAGGCCAGGGCCATAAGGCTCACATGTAAGATGTGTGCAGGGGAAAAAAGGAGGAGAAAAAAAAAGAAAAAAAAAAGGCAATAAATAATGATAAAATGCCTGAAGTTGTAGAGAGAGACTGAGGCAGAGGCTGGAACAAGGCCTGTTGCTGCCTCCTGTGGTTGTGCTTCAGGTGCAAATGGCTGAGGGCCGTCTTGCACAGCCTTAGCAGCCCATGCTGCTTATACAATGATGGAGCCGAGGGTGTTAAGTTCAGGAAGAGCAGGAATGAGCCATTGATGCTGCTCGAAACAAGGGAAAACAATAGGTCTTTAAGACAGCTTTTCTTGCTGAATGTAAATTGTTTTTTAATAAAATGTAGACAAAACCAGATGATGTCAGAAGAATTCCTCCCTTGTGCCACCCTGGAGATTGTTCAACAAACCGCTGGAAGTGCATACATTTTGGGGAATGTTTCTGTGTTTGTCGTGTCCATTGCATCTGTACATGTGACCTGATCCTGGAGGCCCTTTCTTGCACACCCGACTTGTTGTTTGCAGCAGGGCTGCAGCTGTGGCAATGTAAGGCAGCAGGGCTGTGGGCTGCGGCTCAGAGGCAGAAGGCACAGGGCTGGTCTGTTCCTGCCTTTAGCTGTAACTTGGGGGATGTTCCACACTTAATTTGCTGCCTTTAATTTTCTGCTTCCTCTCATCAGCATTTCTTTTCCCTAGATCCTGTTGGTGGTGAGTTCTTCCTCTGATTAACAAACAAACAAACAAACAAAAAACAAAAAACCCACCCACATAATTGTACAGATCCATCTGTGATTTATGTATGCATATACACAGAAAATAATTGCATGTGTGTGAACATTATTATTTCTACATGCATATCATGGATTTGTACAGTTATGTGTGTACACAGACAGTCATCTTTTGGAGAGAGATGCCTTGTGTTGGCAAATTGTGTTAATGAGAAATACATCTTCAGGCTGTTAACTAATGTCCTCCTAAGACAACCCACACGTTAGCTATTTGTGTCTGGTCATTTTCTTGAATGTTACAACCCAGCAGTTAAAGTCATCTGATTTCATCTGTTATATCTGTATTAAAAATAACACAGATCCCTGTAATTCCTTCTGCATTTTCCTCAAACACAGGGGAGAAAGCACATTCCCTAATATGTTTTATGGGCACACTCTCTTTGTAATATTTCCTTAGCAAAGGTCCTGCTCATATTTGTATCTTATTACTTTTCTTATACTGGATTTATTGATAGTTTCTAACAAAAATATGATTTCAGTATATTTACGGAACAAAACTCAATATAACAGTCCCCGATTCAATTTTTTTCATCAAAATGGAGAACAATAAAGAATCTAAAGTCTTCAGTTCAGACACATAGCATCAAAATCCCCTATATTGTTAAAAGAAATAACTCAATAACAGGGAAGTGATAGATATTACTTAAAGAACAGCATTAGCTTTGTTTACTTTATCTGTGTTTCTAATAATCCAGGCTACAACTTGAAGAGTTACAAATATTTTGCTCCTGAAACATGTATAAATTCAGTCATCTCTCGTAAATGGGGAAAAATAATGCCCATATGTTAAGAAAAATTTATTGTGTATTGTTACTGCTAGTAAGAACATTATACACGTTCGGTTGCATTTCTCATGAAGGGGATTTTTGTTCTTGTTCTGCCACACTTCTTCCATAAATGCACTTTGTTTGGGTGGTTGAATTTTTTTGGTAAGGGTTCATATTCTGCAATTCTAATGGCTTACATTCAGAGCAACACTGTGGAGCTGGTTAAGGGGGTGTTTTGTTTGTTTTTCTATTGACCACTAGCTAAAGATTTGATTAATAACTTTGGCTAACAATAGATTTTTAGTTAAATGGATGGACGAATTCATTATTTACCTGTTCTTATCCTCGTGTGTATTGCCCAATGATGATTATAGCTGTTTTAGAAATGATCCTCATTTATGGTATGTTGCATCATCCGGAGAAGTAGTAATGATTTTAGATTTTCCACCTAAATTACAGGGCACTTTCCACTGAAAATGGTAAACAATATTACAAACTTAAAAAAAAGAAGTAATCTGATTTCAGGGAAGAGGGAACCCAGTGAAAGATGTGTGCTTTTATAAGGATGGACAATGGAAAGCAAAATAATAACTCCTAAGTTTGATTGTTCAAATATATTCTGCAATACAGAGAGCTGCATGCAGGCTGGAGCAGGCATGGGGCAGGAAGGTTAAGTAGAAGAGAAGGCACAATACTTCAGATTGGCAGTAGACTGCAGCAAGAATAATCTAATCAAAACTAAATTAAATTATCTAGTCCCAGGGCAGGCTCCTGGGACTGCTGCACTGAATGCTAGCAGAGCTCCTCCTAGACATTTTTCCCCAGTCAAACTCACATGATGAATGCAGATGAAATTTGAAATATGAAAATCTGAAATAATTTATGGAAGTTGTCAGAAATTTGGCCTGCTTGTGGTGTAATTTCCTCTGAGACGAGGCAGGCTGGCTCATTGCTTCTAGTCTCATAGCAGTTGCTGGTCTTCCAGTGGATGGATCAACCCCTTTAAAATGCTCTTCCAGACAAATTACAGCTCATTACAGACAGCCTTGCACCATGCCATTATGTCAGAGGAAATCTTTTTTCATTTGCACAAATTTGCTTGGAATTCTCATATTTATTTGAGCATCCATTATCGAATCTGAACATTGAATTATCCACAATTATTTTCTGGGTAGGCGGATGTTTGTGCATATGGAATAGATAGTGACTGTGTAGATATAAAAATATTATAGCATTGCTGAAAACCCTATGTATTTCAAACAGCCGCTTTTATACAGAGAGTTGCCATGTATCTATAGAAAGGCTATTTCCTGAAGTCACTCTTTTATGCAGTGCATTTGTTGTCCGAAAGGAGTCATCTACAGAAAGCCACTCATTTCCCAGTGACTCAGAGTCTGCTCCTTGTAGTTATCACAATTAGGACTTCTGTCTGTGCATATGTAATCTGTGTATGGTCTGGCCCCATGTGAGACATCTCTAGTTGTTATTTACTTTGAATTACATTCTGTAACAAGCACGCTGTCTTCATTACCACCGCACTCACATCTAGCATGCCTCCCACCTTTCCATGTTCTGGGAAGGGAGGAAAGTGTTGGCATGCAAGGAAATGGAAGGGCCAGAGATGGGTCCCTCCATCACTCCCAGATGAATTTTGCCTAAAATATGACTGTGAGCAAAATGACATTCTAAATGATGTTTTCTGGCTGTTTAACCCTATTACTAGGATATTGATATTGCAACTTCATGGTTATTTGACATTAGAAATATACTCTGGAAGAAAAAACTTCACAAGTGGTTGATCTGGTGTGAGGTTGTCCCCTTGGTTTACCTCAGCAGGGTGACTGAACTCCTAGATACAAACGTTCCTTAGGATAACATTAGCTGTAGCAGATCAGAACAATGCACTAAGATCATTTTTCTTCTTGAGTCATGATCAGTGTTAAGAAGCTAAAAACCCTGGCTTTGGTTCTTCTGAGAGTACCTGCCCAAGCCCCGAGAAAGTTTAGAATTGTTGTCTTTGCTTAAATAACATTCTATTGCAACCACTCTCAGATCTCCGTATAAAAGTTGGACCATATCGAAGTTTTTAAACTGTATTTTGTGTCTCATTACACGGACAGCCATTAGCTAATTTCTGTTCTACTCTAGCAACACAACCCCAATCCCATCATTATTTATGGCCTATGAACTCCCCATGGAAAGCTTTGTTGCAAACCATTATGGACCATGAGCTGTAGGAGAACAGAGGGCAGAACTGTTTCATGATCACATAAATTCTTTTTTATTATTTACTCAGGCTGTTCAACACTGAGAAAAGGCACAGATCTCCCGTAGACAATCCTCTACAGGTGTGCATTTTAGCCTCCGGCGTTTTCATTTTCTCAAGAGTGAATTGGCTGTGAGCTCCTCTCCAGACCCTCGCAGCTGGCCTTCAGCTGTCCTTCAGCACCACCGGCCTGAGTGGCTTTGGCGGAGCAATCCCTTTTTGCTCTGTGCTAGCTGTAAGATGTGGACAGCGGCAGGCACTAACGCGATGATGCTTCTTGCCCTCAGTATTGTAGTCTGTCGTGGTGATGAATTACTGAAGGTGTGCTTTTGTCATTATTTATCCATTCCAACTTTTTTTGATGCTTTTCTAGGAAACAAAAACTTTCTTCTGTTTTCAGGCTGGAGGGATAGTTTCTAGTCACACCAATTTTTCACTAAGTCCTCAAAGGATACCTTTCATGATGTTAGTCAAATGTGTGCTGCTAACGATCAGGAAACTTTCCATCCTGGAGTATTTGACAGATTATGATGTATCAGACTTCCCAATTGATACCTTTACCTTGCTGATATTTCCGGTCCTATGCCTGGATGAGAAGACTTGTCCTCATCTGGCTCTTCTGTCAGTACAAGACAGATACAGTGGGACTGTGTGAAGGGTGCACAGTGCTTAGGACTCAGTGAGAAATACAGAGAGTTCAGCGATCTCAGGACAGTTGTCTGAGACTTGGGAAAGGACTTCATCCTCATTAGGAGAGCCACTGCTCACTGTAGTAAGTATGTGAGAGCAAGGCCTGATGGCATGGGCTGTTTGATCACCAGTTGTTTGCACAGTGGTTGGTGCTCAGTGACCTGCAGAGACAAACTTGCCAAGATCAGGTGGGCACCTTGGTTCCAGCAAAAGGACTTGAAAGCTCCTGGCCAATTCAGTGGAGGAAATACTTCCATTGCAGGACTCCTTGAGTTATCATAGAATTACAGAATGGTTTGACCTGGAAAGGACCTTCCAGCCCACTCAATTCCAGTCCTGTACTGCAGGCAGGATTGCCAACCATCAGAGCAGGATGTGCAGGACCTCATCCAGCCTGGCCTTGAGCACCTCCAGGTATGGGGCAGCCACTGTTTCTCTTGGCAGCCTGTACCAGTGTTGTCTGTGTATGAGTGGGCCCATGAGGTGTGAGTGTTTGTATAGGGTAATTGGCAGTGTGTCAGGGTGATAGCAGAGCAAGAATGAACCCTGATTGATTATGAGGCATGTGAACATTAGCCAACTGCAGTCATTTGTGCAATTAATGCAATGATGCTGAGAACAGCAATATCTAGTACTTTATGGTAATCCTCTGAACAGAATTTTGAACTAAGAAGGGGTCATTTTTGCTACTATGGAAGTTATTTATGTTAAAGATACATAATGATATTAGGACTTCAAAAACTAGAGCCACAAAATCATTAAACTGAGAAAGCTCCAAGCTATTTTGTATGAGTTGTATTTGCATTTTACTCATAATAAATATAAATTGAGAAAATTCCATTTAAAAAATGTCAGAAGGAAAAATAATTACTTCGGAATCAAGGATTGTGTTTATTAGTATTTCTGCTTCTTTTTGTGTTATGCACTTTGAAATACCCATGAAGTCACCTCCCCACCCCTGCTCCAGACCATTTGGTGATAGTTTCAGGATGAAAAAAAAGTCACAGAAACACCTAATTTGTTTCAGTCACCACATTCTTCCTTTCATATGGATAGCTGTAGTATGGCTGGAGTGAGCTGTAGCCTCCCAGCTTCTCTTTGCTGCAGGAAACTTTGTAATAGCACTTAAATAAATAAAGAAACTGGGTAGGAGATTATTGCTTTCATTGTGCTATTGTATATGTGTATTATAGAGTCACCCCACAGATTGACACCAGTAGTTGAAAGCGGGACAAGACAAATGTTGTATATGACAGTGGGGTAGTATTGAAAGATGACCCCATATCTGCAGAGCTGGAGTTATGGATCCATTGATGGCTGTTAGCGGCACTTGAAGCGTGGCTGTTAGATTTTGCCTCCCGGCTGCTGGCTGCTGGCCTGCCTGCCTGGGCAACCGCGGCTGAATGGAGCGGCGGGGGCCTCGGCACTTTGTTCTCCGCACAGCAACGGAGCAGTGCGAGGCCGGCGGGATGCACAGCTCAGAGCTTTGTTGCTCCTCTCCCTGCCCTGCCCCTGTTGTTGGAGTGGTCGGAGGGCTGGGGAGCTTACAAACACCACGCATGGAGTGATGGTGGGGAAAGGAGTCTGCGGGCACAAAGGAAATAATTGAAATAAAAATGTGAATTCTGAACAGTGCTTCAGTGTTTCTCCACAGGGAGAGACGCTAGGGAGGAAACTCGAGAACAAGGCCATGAAGAGATACCTGGCATTAAATTAGATGTTCCATATATTTATCATCAAAAATTTTTAGGAAACTTTCTAGAGAGAGTTTCTGTCTGACTGCCTGGGTGTATGCAGCCCCACTGCCTGAATATATGTTGGTGTGTGCACACATGTGCTCAGGCATTTTCCCCAGTTTTGGCATCCAGAGAAAAGCATGGAAAAAAAAAGGGCAGTGTAGCAGGGGGTGACACATTCCTTTTAGTCCTGCAAAATTGCTCAGAAATGGATTTTTCCTGCTAAGTTAATAACAGTTTGTGTTTAACCCACATGAAGAATCCACGCAACAAAGATCTTCCGCCGCCTCTTCCCAGAGAGATGGTGGATGCCCCATCTCTGGAGACCCCCAAGGTCAGGTTGGACAGGGCTCTGAGCCACCTGATCAAGCTGTAGATGTCCCTGTTCCTTGCAGGGGAGTTGAACTAGATGGTCTTTAAGGATCCATTCCAACTCAAATGATTCTATGACACTGTGATTTTAGGCAGAAAAAAAGCCTGGAAAGTCTGTAGTCATAAATCTCTGCTTAAAATAAATCAATAAATAAATAAATAAGAGAGAGATAATTGTCTGTTTGACTAAAGCAAGACACATGGCTGACTTCCTCAGGGGAAGCCACTTCTGCCTTGGATCATACCATTTTGGTTATAAGCATGTTCCTCACGGGACATGCTTGTGCCGGCATAGGATCTGTTGAGTTTTGATGGAGGAAATTCTACATTTCAAGGAAATAAGGTATTTTGAGTAGACTTTTCTAAGTTATCATTAGTTTACAGATGAGTGATACTGGTTAAACAGGCAAGTGTGTGTTCAGCGCAGGTTACATAGGCTGAAGAAGTCTTAATATTGGTGTGGAGTTCTATTGTTTCTGATAACAAAGAAAACATATTAATTTAAGGACTAAGTGAGTCTATCCAACAGTGGGTAGACTTCCCCACCAGGAGAACACAGCATCAGCAGTGATAAAGGAGAGAGAGTTTTACTGTTAAGAAATCAGACCAAAAATCAGAAGGATTCTCATCTTGGTTTAATGCAAGAGAACCCTACTCTCTCAGTCAAAGTACTTTCTTACAGCACATCTTTTTCTCCATATAGAACGTAGGTGAATAGTGTTTGCCTTGAGGCTGTTGTCAAACCATGAAACTGTGTGCTGTGCTACCTCTGGGAAGAAGCTGGCACCTAAACACAAAAAGCCAGGTTTGGTTTATGCCCCGCTCATTCATTAATAATGGTAAAATGCCAGGAGATCTTTGGATGTAGTGTAAGATAAACTATGCTGTAATGTTACTGTTAATAATAAAATAAAGATAAATTAGAGATAAAAGGAGATTGATAGATGTAATAGAGTTCTTGTCTAGGAGGAGACAACCATCAGTTTCTCTTTCCATTGTCCCAAATGTCTCTGTTTTCTTTTCAGAGACAAATCACAATGTAGTAATAATTACATTTAACTCATTATTTCCTTCATCCCTTTTTTTTTAAAGCATTTTCCTGTTGCTTTTTCAAGACAGCAACAATCATGACTCACCCTTCACCCTCATTTCTTAATAAAGCCATTCTGGTATTCTTTCCCAATTTCTATGCACACAGGAACTTTTGCATGGGGTAGATCAGCAGCATTATTCCATTCAAGGCGTGTTTTCTCCATGCCCGTGCAGATGCTCCCACCCCAGGCAGCTGGTGAGGAGAAGGAGGTTCTCCATGTCCATGAGGGTCATATTTTTGGTCTCCCTACAATCTGCTCACTTTGTTGATGAAATGCTTCCTTGGAATACCATGGGATCACATGAGGAGAGGTGAATGAGATTTTCACCTTGCTGACTACAGTGAGAACCTTATCCAATTCGGGATTGAGGTATTGGTCCCAAAGGTGAATGATCAAAGCCAAAGTGATAGAGATGAAGTGAGAACATGAATAGCTATTCTTCTTCCCCTCCAACCTGTTCTCATTGCTTTATTAAATTCCATCTCTCTACAAATAATTCAAACAGCCTCTTTTCATAATGCACTTCCAGTATAAAGGGGAGAAAGGTGGCTTCTGGTACTTTGCTATGATGACAAATACAAATGTTGTAGAGAACTTTTTGTTTATCCCAGGAGCCCTACCAGCAGGAGCACACTGCGTTCTTGTCCTTGATACCAACTGTGTGTGATTGTTAAGACTCACACAAGATTTAGTGGATCACAAATTATTATGAGCACGTTTGCACATAGGACTTTTTTCCTTGCCACTAATTTTACACAATACTTGGGCACACAGAATGTCTGATCCCATATATCTGGGGCTCCAGTGTGCCCATCTAACCAGTGCTTGGCTTACTTCTGTGAGACTTGAATGAGTTCATCATTGTGGAATATCAAGCTCGATGTGACCTGTTTGCAAATTGGGTTTTATAAATATGGGCTTTTCCATCCAGTCGTTATGTGCCATTGATTTTAAGTCCTGGGAGAAGGGAAGAGGGAAGAGGAAAGAGGGAAGGGCTGTTTCTCACCGTTTCCAGCAGCATTGCCCGTTCCACGGGGACCGCCAGAGAAGCCTGCCACAGCTGCCCCTCTCCCAAGCACCTGGCTTTGGCTTGTATCTCTTCCAGCCAAAGGCAGTGTGTCTGGCTCAGCTGAGAAGCCTGCAGGAGCTCACACCACCAGGGAGTGTGACAGCAAATTTGCAGGCCAAGTTTCACTATTGGAACATGGAAGACTACAGACCTGAGAATAGACTTAATTCAAATATGGGTGGTTTGTTTTGTGTTTGTGTTACTGTTGCTTTCATATTTGTTTCTTTCTTTCTTTGCTTGTTTGTAGACCACTCTTACTCATATTTCTTCCGGCACACGTGTGCCTCAGGTGTTACAACTGTGCTGCCCCAGCCCAGAGAGATGCTCAGAGGCTTTGCTCCAGCACCGAGGCCGTCCCTCGGCAGTGAGTGTCTGGGAGCTGCCGGGCAGAGCCGGACCGGGCCGGGCCGGGCCGGGCCCCGCAGCCGGAGCCGCATCGCTGGCAGCTGCACAGCGCGGTGCCGGTGCTCGGGGGGGCGGAGGGGGGTGGCAGCGATGTCCCCATCACCCGCCCCGCTCCCTCCGAGCACTCCCCGGCCCGGCGGCTGGTGGCTCAGTGCTGGCGCTGATTAGGTAACAACAGAGCACCTTCCCTGCCTGCCCTCCCTCAATGCGCTCGGGCCACGGCTTTTGAAGGAGCCCAGCCCCGCCACTATCCGGCCATTATGAGGGGATGTATGGGGCTTTATCCGGAAAAAGCTCAGCCTTGCCCCAGGCTTCATCAATCATTTAGACCGGTTCAAATCCCCTTCATCGCGTTCCGCTTCATTAAACCTATCAAGGGGGGACTGAAGAGAGTTTGTATAGGTCCAGAATGCCTGTACACTCCTCTTCGCTAGCTCGGAGAGCGCGGACGGAATAAAGGAGAGAGAAAGGCAGGGAATCAATTAAGAGGAATTTCGCTGCCTCGGCCTTCCTCGGGCTGCGGCCCGGCCCCGGCCTTCAGCCCCCGCGGAGGAGAAGGGTCTGCGGGGCATGAAACCGGGGCCCAGTTGCAAAGGGAGATCACAAGCGGGGCTGGGATGGGGCGGAGGGAGCGGGGGGTACCCGCGGTCGGATGGAGAGACCCGAACTGCAAACGCACTCCTCAGCCCGGAGGACAGAGGGGCACGGCCCCGATCACCAACCAAGCTCCCTCGACTGCCTCTGGAGATGACCCTGTTACACTATGTCCTGGGGTAGCGAGATCTAGCGGCTCCGTTAAGGTGGCGAACGATATTCCCAGCGTTATTTTCATTTTACATGCGTCAATCACCGGTCCTGCCTGTTCCCCCGCTCCAGGCTGCGGTCGCCCCGTCGGGGCTCCACTCCCAGAGCCGGTGCTGGGCTGCAGCGGGCACAGAGAGAGGCGGCAGCACCTCTGCCGAACCCTTCTGGTGTTAACGGTCATAATGAGAGAGAGCCGAGAGGAACTCGTTAAGGGTCAGGAGTCCTGGTAGAGCTGGGCTTAAAACAAAACAAACAAAAAAAAAAAAAACAGAAAGGAAAAGGGGAGGAAAAAAAAAAGGGGGGGGTGGGGGGGAAGGAAAGAGAGAGAAAAAAGGCAACGCACCGAACCCAAGTCTGTATTTTAACTTTTTTAATAATGATTTTTCCTGTGCTGTAAGCTTGCACCGAATCCTGGAGGAATTGCTAAATCAGATTAAGGTTATATTTTGCAACAGACTGGATGGAGCAATAAAGGAGAAAGCGCGGAAATGGGACTTCACCCATCAATTAGATCTCTATTAGCAGCCAATGCAGGCTTCACCACAGGAAATGTCACGTCCCGGCAGCAGCAGCAGCAGCAGCAGCTCTCGCTCCTGGGCCGCAGCCATCCCTCACGCTGCCGCGGGGCCTTTGTTGCGGGCGGAGGTGCGCGCCCCGAGCACCTGCTGCCCCGCGCCCGCGCAGGGTGCCCGCACCTGCGCAGCGCCCAGGAAACGCCGCCCGCGGAGGGAGGCTGCATGAATATGAAAAGGGAGATGGCAGTCATAACCGGGCAATTACCAACACAATGGGCAATATTTTGAATAGCGGGGCGGCTCATCTGCCGTCATAGATCATATCTGCCAAAGCCCCCCCCCTCCCACACACACTCTCCCCCACCCCTTCCCGCCGCTCCTTAGGACTGGGTGACCAAAACTCCGAGCGCCGACTGTTTCTCCCCCGTTTGGAGCTGAGCTCGGGGCTGCTCCTTCCCCCAGCTCTGCTCCGGGTGCGGAGCAAAGAAGGGAGGAGAAGAAAAACCCTCGAAACTGCCCATCAGCGAGAAAGGTGCACCAGGGAAGGAGTGACCGAGCAGGGGGAAGTGACGGGGGGATAAAGGGAGCTCTGTTGCCCCGCTCCTTGTTGTCCTCGCCTCTGCTCCATTCAGGCACCGAATTCAAATGGATATTTTCCAGCTCGACCCAGCTGAACGGGCGCTCAATGCCTGAAAGCTGCCGAGCTGCCGTCGCGGACATGCTCCTCGCTCGAGATTATAATTTTCATAATGCGCTTTTATGTCGCTGCCGCCCCCTCCGGTGAGCGGCCCGCAGAGCTCCTGAAAGGGGCTTTGAGAGCCCGGGGAGCTCTGCGAGCCCCCCCGCCGGCCCCAGTGGCACCGCCCGACCCGCCCCGTTCCCCCCGGCCCCCAGCGCGGCCCCGCCCGGGCACCGCCCGCCTCGGGGAGCGCCCGGGGAGAGCTCAGCGGTGCGCTCCCATCGGCTGGGAAAGATACACACGCGTGTACTTTGCCGTGCCGGGGGGTGGGGGGGAACCCGATTTCTAACGGGGTGCTCCGGTGAGTGATCAGCGGCTGAATACTCAGAGATCACGGAGCTCCCCTCGGGGACACGTGCCACGAGTGAGAGGCCGTGTGGGCACCCGAGAGGCCTTCGGGGGAACCTGAGCTGCCGGGGGCACCGCTCGTGGGCGGAGAGCCGCTGGCACGGGTGTGTGCAGAACGCTGGAGCTGGGAGTGGGCCCTTAAGCGTTTGCTTAAGATTGGAGGAAGAGAAAAATAATAATAAAGAGGGGGGAAAAAGGGAAAATAAAGAAGGGTGAAAAGCAAGGTGGGTGGGACACGGGAGGGGGAGGGAAAAAAAAGGAAAAAAAAAAAAGCGGAAAATAAAAAAAAATGAGAAAAAACAAAAGGGAAAAGAAACCACGGAGTGAAGACTGAGGTCCCGGGGCTTCGCTTCTGGCCACGGGAGAGGAGGCACAGAAGAAGTGCGTTGCCTGCTCGCACGCTCTGACTCCCGATGAGGCTGTGGCTGCCGCAGCACAGGGCCGTGCCCGGCCCGCTGCCCGCACGGGGTCCGCCGCTGCAGTGCCCGGTGCTGAGATCCGGGTTGGTTCCGCGGAAGCCGACGCTAAGCTCCCGTTACAAACACGGCTGCTGGGAGCAGCGGCCTTTATCCGAGGACGGGATGCACCTGCTCCGCGCGGTCTGTGATCCATTAGCTCAGCCCTCGGAGGGCTGCGGCTTTAGAGACGAGAGGGGAGCAAAGCTCGTCCTCACCTCCCTCCTCCGCCCTTCGGGGACCAGGACCGGGCTGCCCCGCAGCATGCGCTGGGCAGAAGGACTAGGAAGCGGTTCCGTGCCTCGATTTCCCCAACCTATGTGGCCAGAGCAAAGCCAGGAGGATCTCATTCCGGAACGCCTGTTGCCTTAGGGATGGTGATCAGAGTCAGAGAGTGGTCTGGGTTGGAAGGGGCCTTAAAACTCATCCAGTTCCGAACCCCAGCCGAGAGCAGGGCTGCCACCCACCAGATCAGGCTGCCCAGAGCTCCATCCAACCTGGCCTTAAACATCTCCAGGGATGGAGCATCCATAGCTTCTCTGTGAGAGAGCCTCACTGTCTTCTGAGAAAAAAAAAAAAAAAAAATCCATTCTAACATCCAACCCAGATCTCCCTCTTTTAGTTTAAAGCCATTCCCCAGTCCTATCTGCCCAGGATGCTTAAACTGTTTTCGTGCCGCCTCTGTGCCAGGTGGGCAGCAGTCACCGAGGCCCCCCCGAGAGAGAGTTTTAGGGCCTCTCTCCACTTAGGTATAAGGCCGAGCCTCCGAGTCCAAGCCCACATCCAGCACAGCCGGCAGAGCTCGCTCTCACCAGGAGCATCGGTGAGCTCCTACTGACTGCTGAACCCTGGAGCAGCAGAAATTACACAGAGCTTTGGGCGCTGAAAGACAGACGAGGAGGAGGAAAAAAAAAAAAAAAAAAAGTAAAGAAAGAAACGAAACTAAAACAAAACAACGCTTTTTCTGTACTCTGGGAGGAGGAAAAAAAAGCACTTCTTCGTAGCTCGGTGGGGAAAAAGGTCACGTTGCCATTGACAAGTATGTAAAGACATCTTCCAACCATGGGAAAACATGTATAAATTGTTTCGACTCACTGCATTCAAAACCAATGGAAGTGAATTACAAAACTGCACTTCTCGCATTGTTGGACTGAAAGGATATCTATTTATCATCTTATAAGACAGCTCGAGCGATCTTTATCTGCTTTGCCCACTTTCTGACCCAAATTCAGGGTTTTTATGGAAAATTGCAGTCAGTTTGATTGATGAAATCCAAAGATGTCTAAAATGGCACCAAAGATCTCCAACTGTGCAGACTCCAACCGAGGGCTTCAATGTTGGCATTGTTCCTACGAAAAAAGTCGAGAAAACGAGCAAAAGTTAGGGAATTCCTGTTAAAAAACTTCAAATTTCAATGAGCATCCCCAACCCATTATCCCTATTCATGGGGCGAACTGTGTGACCATAAAAGTATTTCCCACACGCTGCAAAACAACAACAACAAAACCCCCTCCGCTTTAAGCCGTGCAATAAACCTTCTTTGTACGATGCTGAATAACCCTGTGCGGAAACAAACCCGGGCGCTGCCCTCGGGGATGCGCGGAGTGCGGAGCGGGGGAACGGGGAACGCACGGACCGAGCGCTCGGAGAGATGAAGAACGTCAGCGTATACACGTGCGTGTGTGTACATGCGTATATATATATATATATATGTATGTATGTCTATACATGCGTACATATGCACATGTACAGAGATAGGAAATCTGCTCTGCGCGTCCGAAAACGAGTCAGCCTCAACTCAAGACTCGGTGCTGCAACGGAGATCGTCGGTATTCAGTTTTTCCGAGGACCGGGCCCCGCTGTCGGAGGGGTTCGGTTCGGTCCGGCCCTCCCGCATCCCCTGCGCCGGTGCCGGGCTCTGCTGCCGGCTCTGTCCGCCCGCTGCTCGCTCGGGTTCGGCCGCGTGCGCTCGGCCGGGGCCGCGCATTATTGCGGAACACTGTCACCTGCCTAATTGTTCTAAATGGCCACCTCCTATTATTAATAATAGCTGGAACGTGGCTCCCAGCCACGTTACCAAGGCCGGGGAGCTGATGAATGAAACCCCTACCAGGGAAAATCTTGGTGGCTGTCTTCTGTCGCATTACCCGAGGGGGCCGACCATAAATCTTCCTTCATTTTAACCGCGTTTACCCTCACCCTCCTCCGGGCTAGGGCTGCTGCGCTCAGATTGCGCCGATGTGCCAGCGCTCCGCACCAGCTGCTCCTAACGACGGCCCCGTCGCTGTCAATTAAGGCACTGAGGAGCGGGGCCGGCGGCTCCGGGGCAGCGCGGCCCCGGCAATTAGCATCCATTTCCAAGGGACCTCCGGGGCACAGCGCGCAGGCAGGGGAGGACCGGCACGCCAGGTCTGCGAGCGTCGTGACACTGAGCAGGCCGCGAGCAGCCGGCCCCGCTCTCCTCGGAGGACATCTCCCCGGCCAAGCCGCGCGCGGAGCGCGGGACATAAAGGGCCGCATTCATTTCCCCGTGCGAGCTCGGCTTCCCCTCGGCGCTGCCTCTTTGTGCCGCGCTGTCCCCCCCCCGCAGCTGCCGGAGCAGCGCTCCGCGCCGCTGCCCTTTGGCCCTAGCGGGGACGGGGCGGCCCCGATGCGGGCGGGTCAGGGCCGGGAGCAGCCCCGGGGCTCCGCGGAACAAAACCCGCGGGGAGCGCGGAGCCGGGGCGCGGGAGCGGAGGTGTTTGCCCAAGTTATTAGCGGCCGTAGCTAGGCGCGAGGCGGCGCGGGGCCGGGCCGCGGGCATATCGCAGCGCGGGGCTATGTGACCCCTCCAAGTTCAACAGCAGAGCAAACAGCGCATGCCGTGGGGACGGCAGTCAGCCGGGGAGAGGAGGGGGGGGGGACAAAGGGGGAAGAAAAACGTTCCGGTATTAAATATGGAAAAGTATGGGGACGGGGGGCAAGGGGTCAATGAAAGTCAACAAGAGAGCAGGCTTAATGACAGAGGGAATTTAATATCAAAAACAGATAAATCTGCGCGGAAGGCAGCCCCAGAATGGAGAAAGGGAGGCGGTGCCGGGGGCGGCATTCTCTCGTCGATAGCGGCGGCATGGGCAGCGCCGGGCTGCTAACATCCAGCGCCAAAGTTGGTGGGGAGCAGCGGGCGGGACCCTCCGTGCGGCTCCGTCTGTCGCGAGAAATGGGTAACGCGGCTCCGGGCGCTACGCCGGCCCCGACGGGGAGCTCCTGTCCTCCCGACCCCGATGCCCGCAGCCCACTCCGTTCCTCTTCCCTGCCCCGCAGAGCTCCCCGAGGGTCCGGAATTGCCTCTGTGCGTGGATGTTCCCACACGCAGCCCCGAAATCACGGGGATGGGGACGGTGACAGTCCCTGAGCTCCGGGTCGCCGCCAAGCGCGCGTCCGCGGGCCGTTATCGCGACACTCTGCGGGCTGTCGCGACGTGAAAATGAAATCCTTCCACTTTCTACCGCAGGGAAGCGCCGTGAGTGGGAAGAAAAAAGGGTCTGAGGGAGCGGACTCCGCTGCCGGCTCAGGGGGCTCGAGGAGCCTGGCCGGGCCAGTCCGGGGAGCTCACGGACCGGGGGGGAGGCAACAATTAAAAAATAAAGGGGAAAGGAAGAACTCCGCGCCCTGATCAATACGGCAGTGTTTCCGCGCTGGTTCAGGAGGTCACGCGGGCGTAGGCACAGCATGGAGAGTTATTTATGTCAAGTCGGGTTATTGTAAACGAAATCCAGCAAATTGCACATAAGCTCCTCGGGGCCGCCAGTGGGCTCGTGGGCAGAGGTCAGTGTCAGTCAGTCCGTCCGTCCCTCCGGAGACAGTCATTGTCCGGGGGCTGACACCACGTCGGGGGCCATAGGCGGCTTCATCCATCTCCATCCTGTTAGCCCCGGCGCCGGGACGGGGCGCGCCCGCGCACCCCACGGCTCCCACCTGCCGGGCGGGCCGGGCCGGGCCCGGTTGGGTTATGCCGTGCGAGGCCGTGCCGAGCAGGGCCGAGCCGAGCCGCACCACGGGGCCCATGCCTTCCCGGCGGCCGGCACCGGCTCCGGCTCTATCGCTCCCCAATAATCCCTTTATTAATAGGGAAATTCTTCCTTTCTGACAATTTAATAGTCCAAAGTAATCATCTGCGTGACATTGCCCATCCGTCTTCTCAAAAGAGAAAACAAAGGGGATGGTTTTGCCCTGGGTCTCTCCAGATCCTTTTCTATTTTGGGTAGCGCTCCCCACAATGGGGTCCTTATGAGCCATAATGGTTATGTTTATGAAGCCAGCGATACCAGTGTATGAAGGCAATTTTATGCCTAATTTGAGAATGATGTAAGAACGGAGGGGACAAAGGGGGTTTGTGCCCAGCCCCGGGTCCCTGCCCAAGCGATCTCCCCGACCGCACCGCGGACGCGCAGCGCGCAGCTCGGTGGGGAGCGGGGTGAGGGCAGTCCGGAACCCCGCTCCGAAGGGAATGGCGAGGGGGGCTGCGGGCGGCCCTCCCCTCTCCTATACGAGGAGCTCTCACCTCTGGGAGGACTCCAATAACCGCGGCCCCGGCCCCGCTCGATTAAGGGATAATTTTTAATATATATGCAATAAATGTTCACTTTGTTAGATTGAATGACAGACAATAATATCGGCAAATCTTCATATCCATCCATTACCGGCAAACGAGCCGCACAAAGAACATATTTGCTTTTGATTAATTTATTTGCAGACTCCGCTTGATAAAGCAATAACGATTTGGTTAAACTTGACATTCGGTCTTCGGGGGGTTATCAGCCCAATTCCCTCTCGTTCGGGGGTGATAATAAAGCTGTTTAAACGGGATTAATTATTAATTGCTTGCAATTAATTTCCCCTCTTCCCCGCGCTGACAAACAATGCGCATCGTCGCTCCCAACAAAAGGCTGCGCCGGGGCACCGTCGGCCCGGCCGCGTCCCTCCGTCCCTCCGCAGCCCTCGATGTGCCCCGGGCCGGAGAGGAACGGAGCCCGGAGGATGGGCAGCGCAGTGTGTTATATCTTCATCAAACTGTGAAAGCCCTCCCTGCGCTAATAGTCTGTCACAGCTCTCCAGAACACACACCGAGACCAAAGGCAGCCCCTGCCCCACAGCCTGCCCCGTCCCTCCCCGGTCAGAAGGGCTCTGTGCGGGCAGCGGGGGGGGGGTCCTGCGGCGGAGCCCGGCCCCGCTCCCTGCCCGCTGCCGGGGCCAAACCAGCGCCGAATTTCCCGGCTCCCCGGGCACAGTGCGGGCAGGTGCGACATAAGCACGTTCCTCCAACATCAAATACAGCCCCTTCCACGGGCGTTTCACTAGGACATAGATGCATCTTCTTTTTTAATTTTTTTTTCCTTTTTTCCTTTCTGTTTATTTTTATTTTTTTTTTCCTGTGTATTT